>JAKZHN010000011.1:1367299-1393092 GCA_037179335.1 Cyclaneusma minus
GTTCCTTTTGTGGGGGGTGGTCCCGGGGTTCCCTCTTATTTGGTCACAACTTGGGTGTCGTTTTTTATCAGTTTTTTAAAACCCCCCCCCCCCCCCCCCCCCCTTTACTTTTGCCCGATATCTTGCTTTCATCTGATGCTAACATTCCTCAGGTGGTGCTCCAATCAAGTCATGGGTCTTCCGTGCCTGTATCGTGCAAGGCACACAGCAACTGTACATCGCAGCGCTCTGGTACTGGGGTTCCTCGCTCGTCGAGCTCTCCAACACCGGTGTAGCCGTCACATCAACCGTAGTCTCCGACAATGTCATTACCGCTATCACCCTTCCTCTGGCAGTCGGCATGTGGGCTCTCGGTGTCATCCTCTTTGTCGGACTCCCACCATACTACCGCAGCGCACCCGGCAAAGTGCCCTCATTCTACCGCTCCATATTCAGACGCAAGATCATCGTCTGGTTCTTTGTCGCCGTCATCATTCAAAACTACTGGCTCTCGGCCCCTTACGGAAGAAACTGGAAGTACCTTTGGACGACCAGCAAAGCGCCTGCCTGGGCCATCGTCCTTCTCGTCCTGCTCTTCTTCGTCGTCATCTGGGCCGCTATCCTCTACGTCTTCAGCCGCCTCTCCAAATCACATTCCTGGATCCTCCCTGTCTTTGCCATCGGTCTCGGCGCTCCCCGATGGTGCCAAATGCTCTGGGGCACATCCGGCATGGGCGAATACCTCCCCTGGGCCGGAGGCGGCGTCTTTTCCGCACTGCTAGGACGTTGCATATGGCTCTGGCTCGGCATGCTAGATTCACTCCAGGGTGTGGGCTTTGGTATGATTTTGCTGCAAACCATGACGAGATTCCACATCTGCTTTACGCTCATGGCGGCGCAGGTGCTGGGATCTATTGCGACCATCTTGGCAAGATTGACGGCGCCGGATAACACGGGACCGGGGACGGTGTTTCCCAACCTGACGCTGGGGCTGAGTGGGTTGGCCGAGCCGGCCTTTTGGATCTGTTTGGCCATGCAGATTGCGGTCTGCGCGGGCTTTGCGGCGTTCTTTCGTGGAGAGCAGTTGAGTAAGCCTTAGTTGAGGAGATGCTTTGTGTGGATGTGGCGAGTATTCAAGAGGCGTAGGGTGTCGTAGAAAGAGAGGGAAGGAGGATGAAGTAAAAGTGAGGTGTTTCACGAAGAACATGTCCCATTACATATATGTTGGCCATGGGTAGGAGGAGAATATTGGGTATATAAAGTCTTTGGTTTTGATACATTGAAAGGCGAGCAGGCGAGAAGCATATCATCTCAGGGTCGAACGTCAACGTCCGCCCGTTCTGTGTATTAGCTGGCAGGCATATTTCCATTTCTCTCGCGTCGCTCTCGCTCTGTACATGGTGTTAATATTATTCTGGTTCTTGTTTCCATATTGTCTTTTGTGTGTGTCATCGTGGGCTTGTTACTCTATGGGTCAGGCTGGGACTTTTGTCAAATTATCATCGATGTATGTTTTTTTAGATTAGGGGGTGGTGCTCTGTGTTTGCATTCTTTGGCATGGGGCTTTCTTTTTGGGTTGCAAGATGAACGGACTTATGTGTGTTTGTAGAGGGTTTCTTGATTCCGATTCTCAACGTATTTGGAAAATATGGATGGATTAGGGCTAGTAAATCGATCTCTTTCACATACAGTTTCATGCTTCGTGCTTTGACAGGACTCGTGCAGCGTGCCTTGTGAAGTGACAGACTGGAGAATGAGATGGAGAAAACCATGCACTAAGAACGAGATACAGATGTGGTCAAATTGGAAATTGCCGCGAGTTCTTACTGCATGGTTTTCTCCAAGTCTGGTCTCTTCTGGACTTTGATAGCGAAAGATCGTGAGATTTACATGTCAATGCCTTAAGAGTTGCAGGCTGCTGCTGTACCCTTCGGGCTTTGGGAACCGCATAGCCGATGCCGCTCAGGTGCTGAGGTGTAACGCATCAGGTGACTTTACCGCAAAAAAGAGAAAAACACTTTGACCTTCTGACGGTTTCAGGATGACGAGAAGAAAATGGAAAAAGGGTGTTTTAAAATCCTCCGTGACCGGCGACGGTGGAAAAAAAAAGTGTCGTGAATTCTCCTTTTCGAGACTTCTTTGACACGAGGTTCGACAGCTACCTCCGACAAGCAGCCCCGACAGCTCAAAGAATAAAGGCCGACAGCTCAAACCCGAAATGGAAAAACAGCTGAAGCGAGTACCAAGCTCTGGCAACACCAAATTGCGGGATTACAACGATAGCTGTTGATATCATAAAGTTGTGGAAATCTCAAGATCTCACAATTCAAATTTTGCTCTAAATAAATTATATCTGAAGCTAAACTTGGACGCCCGAGATAGGATATAACTCAGGTTAAGACCCTAAGATATCTTGTGATATTAAGAAATCGTAAAATATCTAAACTCAGGGCCCCTCTGAAATAAATTCTATCAAAGATTGCGCTTTAAAACTGAGATTTTCCCTTTGAGATTTCCACACCCTGCAAGTAATAGAGTGTTTGATTCATGGTAACTATCTAATGGAAAACTCCCTGCTATGGATAGATATACCCCCTCGCTTAGGGTGGTGCCTAACGCAGGGTGGTGGTGAAAAGGTGGTGGAGGCTAGGGTCGAGAGCTTCACCGACCACCACCGATAATATCGCAATTCCAACAACAGTCACTTCCAATTTTGGTACACGGTATACTCAAGGGCTCTGGGATCTCAACGATTCTTGCCAAGCTGTATACATTCATTACTCATTACTAGATCCAAATTATATTCCCATATCAACGTATTCATGTGGCACTGGGCTGTTTATGCCCCAGTCTTACCTACTCTATCGAGCACCGAAGCAAGCTCCCAGAAGCTCAGAAAAGACCCGATCGAGTCTCAAGCCCCATTTCAGAGATTCGACTTCACCCACAGCTTCCCAGCTTCCTCCTCGAGCCTTCCCCCATCAAAGATATCCTTCTCCACCCTCCTAGCATTCACACATCTCACGCCCAACCTGCTCACATCCTTAACCCCAAGCAACCTCATACACGTTTCACTTTCCGCATTCAAAATCTCCAAAACCCTCTTCACACCCTCCTCACCCCCCGCTCCTAGCCCCCAAAGCGCTGCTCTCCCAATCCCCACCGCCTTAGCGCCTAGGCACAAAGCTTTTACCACATCAGTGCCCCTCTTGATCCCACCATCAAGCCACACGTCCAATCCACCATGTTCCACAGACCGCAGAATCTCCGGTGCGTATTTGCGTATCTCGAGGAGTGTGTGGATACTAGGCGGTGCAGTATCTGCTGCTCTTCCTCCATGGTTACTCAGAACAATGCCCTTCAGCTGCTTGTACCGCTTCGAATATCGCAGCGCGAGAAGGGCGTCGTCGTGTGTTTGTATGCCTTTCAGGACAATGGGAAGAGAAGTGTGTTTCGTGAGCCAGGCAAGTGTGGCTTCCCAAGTCAAATCAGCAGCAGTGCCGAAGAACAGCGCTTGTCCCACCCCACCTCCCTTCTTTGGCTTCTCAGACTCCTTCTCAGCAACAATCTTACTCGGCACTCTCGTCTGCCCGCCCATACGTCCCTGTCTCTCATCATCCTCTCGCTTCCCTGGCACCGGCGCATCAAGCGTCAAGACAATGAACCCGATGTGTCCTCTTTCCTCCTTCCCATCTTTTCCCTTAACAACGCCAGTAGGTTTTGACAGCAAGTTGATGCGCCGAAGCATATCTTCACTCGTCTTCCTCGTATTCTGCACATACAACTGCCACCCAAACACCTGCCCCCTCGGACTCCCCTCCAAAATCTGTTCCGGACTCATACTCGCATTATTTGAGATTATCTGCACACCCCCAAAGTTACTCATAGCGGTGGCGATACCGTGCTCACCGGAGGGATGCGCGAGGCGTGCCATTGCGGCTGGGGAAACGAAGATTGGCGTCTGCACTTTGATGCTCCCTAGTAATGTGGTTTGCAGAGAACAAGATGTACAGTCGACGAAGACGCGTGGACGCAACAAGATAGAACGATAAACGGCGTTGTTGTAGGATTTTGAGAAGAGATCGTCGGACGCAGAGTAGTAGTATGCCCACGCTTTCTTTGACACCTTTTTCGTAGCCAGTTCTTCGATTTCGTCTAGATTGAGCAGGTCGTTCACGTCTATAGCATCGATATCTTCTTTTGATTCCTGGTGCAAGGAGCTCGAGGAGGAGCTGGCGGAAGTGGAGACAGTGGGCGAGGAGGAAGTGGATTCAGATGTAGGCTGTGGAAGTGTGGAAGGGTCAACGGTGCCAAGTTTCGCAGACGGGGGCAGGTATTGTTCCAGGGTTCCGGGTGGGTGTACGGGGTCGTATTCCTCAGTTGCGTCGAGGCCGGCGAGTTGGAGGATTACATTTTGGCCGCCGGGATGCTGTTGGAGGAAGGAGGTTACGTCGTAGACGTTGTTGTAGAGGATTACCCAGCAGGATTCGGGGGAGGCGTGTTGGGCCACTGTGGGATATTGCTTAGTATGGGTTTGGGCATGATGATGGATGGAATGGCAAGAAATGGGTAGGGAGCAATGGGTTTGAATGAAGGGATGAAGCAATAGGCGGAGAACACAGAATGACGAACCTTCGGCGGCATCGAATACTTTCGCCATCTTGCCGCTTATCTCTGGATCTCTCGAGTTTCAAAGATCAGAGCAATACAATCGCTCTCTCCAGTCTCCAGAAGCAAACCACAAACTCAGAGTTGAAAAGATGTTGCCGGGGGTTCGACGTCAGTTAGTGTAGCCAGCTTCAGCCAGCCACCTACAATTTTCCGGAATCCAAGTTGTGTGCGTTGTCTTCACGATAGCTTCAAGTCCAACAAGCTCGTAACCATGGTTGTCGTCAAGTCGTCCATGCACATCGCGGAGAGCTCCCCGCATTGCTGCATTAACTCCGAGCTTGGGTCCACCAATGAGATGGCCGGTGTTTGACCTCAACAGACACCGAGTGTTACCGAAATAGCAACATGAATTCCGAGATAGGCCCCTTCACCGTCTTCCGGACTTCTCAAGTTGTTTTCGCTGGCTTTGGAAAGGGGTTGGACACTCCAAGGGACTGAGAATGTACATAGTTAGGCGTCTACTGAGCTTCTTTTTGTTATCCTCGCAGGTTGCTTTTCCTGACAGCGAGTTTCGTGACCGAGGGCGACCGAGGGTGGAGGACTCGACAGGCGACGCAAAGAATAGTTGACCATCTAGTCTCACTTGATCATCGTCGGCAAAATCACGAAGCACCACATTTCTCACATTCACCTAATCATAAAAACATCAGCTGTAGCAATGATCTCCATTGATTAGCGCTATGTGCGCCTACAGTCCAGTCCCATAGGCCATTCGCCCGTTCAGCCCAGCTCTGTTTCTGCGAAGTGCCCTGCCTGTAAGACACGCATGCTATGTACGCCTTCCCTTGAGAACACGCCCGATGTGTGTCTGCAAATGCAAGTTATCCCCCGAACGCCGCGAACTGTTGTGAAGAGCAAAGGTTCCCTGAGCCAATCTGTTGTGTCGTGCGAAAGCAGTAACGCCGAATTTCCCTACTTGACGCCCGCTGGCACACTTCGCTCGTTTCGCTGAAATATCAAATGAGAAATGTAGTCGTACAAGAAATCGCACTCGCTCTGGTCGCAGAGGATTCGAGAACGCGGAGCTATCTTGGCCTCGAGTCGGGGCGGAGACGTGAGGCAGATCCCCTCATGTGCTGTAGTGTACCCGGCATCATCTGCGTGTACTGGCTGGATCCAGATCACTGGTCCTGCCTAACGGCGCATGTGTTGGGTTGTGTTATGTTTTTGCCTGGCGGACAGAGACCCCTCTTCAATCCTCCCAGATAGTCTCCAAGTCCAAATCGCCTCGTCTCTCCGCACCACACACACTCCATCTCTTCCTCTTATCGCGACCAAAGCCGGAAACCAGCGTCCTACCCCGTCCACTCTTGGGCTTATCACCGCCGCTCTCATTTCCTGAATCGTCACCGTCTGCCGCATCAGCATCAGCCTTCAGTTCCGCAAGTCGCTGTTCAGCTGCCAATGCAGCTTCTTCGGCATCGGGCGAGTCGGGAATCGTTTCGAGGCTCGAGATGCTGGGGCTGCGGGAGCGTGCGGATGTTGGGGTCGAGGGGACGGAGGAGGAGGCGTAGCTGCAGTAGCTGGGGTAGTTGGGAAAGGAGTCGGGACGGCCGCTGTGGGTGGGCGGGTAGAGGGGCGAGGTTGTGGCAGAAGAGGTGCCTGAGGTGCCGTGGGGTGGGAGGAATAGGTTTCGTAGAGGGGAGGCGGGTCGGAGGGTTCGGGGAAATGTATTGTGGCTGATGTAGCTGATGGGCGAGCCGCTGCGATCCATGGCGCGTGTGGGGGTCGAGTCGGGGTCGGAGAGTACGGGACTGTTGGTGAGCTCGAGGGAGGAGCGGTTGGGGAAGATCTCGTCGACGGGCTGGCGCAGAGTTCGGTGCGGCGAGGTGTGAGGACTCGAGGCGCGGATCTGCTCGTGGGTTGTGCCGATCAAGGGCATGCCGGGCATTGACTGTGTTCGCGAGATGGGCGGTGCGAGAGTACTGGCAGACGATCGTGATCGGTAGTGGCCTCGAGAGTAGGGTGAAGTATTGCGAGGTCGGTATGCGAGAGCGGTTGGAGACGACGGCGACCAGCTGGAGGAGAGGGGAGAGCCAGGTGCGGGATCAGTAGAGCGGCGCAGAGTGGGTGGCTTCTTCGAAGGTTCTCGACCTTGACCATCGAACTGGTCTTCGGCTTCCTTGGCTATGGAGACTCGGAGCGAGGGAACGGGCGACGACCTGAAGGCCTCCATCCGCTCAGTCTCAGGTACCGGCTCCATCATGGCAAGGTTGTCGTGTCTCTGGCGATCTATGGTGGATGCGATGACGACGAAGACATATGCGTAGGAAATAGTAGTCGCTATAGCGCAGGCTCGAGTCTATGTCGCGGCAGCGAAGAGGCGCGAGCCAGATCTTGCTAGCAGTGGTAATGCGCGCGTCGCTGCCGCCGCCACCGGATTGGTCGCTTGGTCGCTTGGTCGTTTGTTGTTGTGGGAGTGGCGCCTTCACCTTTCTTCTGGCCCGGCTTCAGCTGCAAGGTACGACTCCAAGGCAACCTCTCCACGCTGCAGTCTGGCAGATCTGGCGCTTGTGTGTGCAGCTGATGCGCGCATGACTGGCCCCGGATGAGTCAGGCCGGCCACCGAGAATACTGGATATGATAGCCCGCCGAGTATTAAAGATGCGGACTGGAGAAGTGAGCACTGAGCAGCCTCGACGGAAGTCGATGGAAGGCGGCTCTGCCAGTTGTTGTCACTACAGTGTTTCCTTCCTCAGCCGCCCTTGCATTGAAGGTGCCGCGGCCGCCCAAATTGTACCCGCAAACACCGCCCTTCCGCCCCGCGCTGACTAACCCCAAAGCGCCCTTTTCGGTCATGAAGAACTCCTTCATTAATACCAGCTTCACATATACATCTCCATTTCAACACCGCCCCAACATCGTCCCATTTCAAATTCTAGAACAATTCTAGAAGCCTAGAATTCTCCGTTCAGGCCTCGCTTTGACAGCCTCCCACAACCTTTTAAACTTTCCTCAACCAAGTCACACCCCGAGCGCCCTAGGTTAGCCCACAGCTCTACCCAGCCACCTGACAAATTGCCCATCTGTCGTCAAGCCAGCACTTCCCCAAAACTCACGCTGGGATGAGGAAACGTGGGCGGATGACAGGAGCTATGTGCACCGAGCAATCGAACCTTGGTCGTCGGCTTGATGGCAGCAGTACGTACAAGACATCTACGGAATTAGCTTGACATGGATCCCGATCATGAGACACGTACTGAACTTCGAATACCGGCCCGAGTACTCACACTCGATTGTAGAGAGGTGATTCCACGGAGGCTGACCGTGTTGTCCCTTGCATGAACGAACTCTGAGTCTGCCCTCTAACGCCCTTTTACTTCCCACCACCCGTGGTTAGTGGGCGTCAACTGGGAAGTAGAAGGGCCCACGATGACTACTCCATGTCTAGCGAATTCGCAAAGTGTGGATGGCTAAATCCACCGCGCAACTGGACATTGAATTGTCCAGTCAATCATTGAACTCAAGCGCGTGTGTGGCGTCACCACTCGCATCAATAACCTTAACGATGAGGCCAGCTTCCATGTTCTTCTCAGACACAAGCTTTGATCTGTACTCGCCCATCTTTCTAACCGAATCTTCATGTATACCAATATTCTCTAGCAAAGTCAAGTCTCGTCATCCAATAGCTAGGTCACATCTCTCGTGAGTCTCGACATCTTCCTTATACTATCATGGCTTTCGGCCTGTATTTTTGAAGCTCAAAGCTGGAAGTTGGTTTAGAGCAAAAAACCGTTGAAGTCGACACAAACTTCCGCTTCATAGGTGAGTTGAGCTTGATCGCGGTGTTTACTGAAAGCTTCTGATCGGCTGTTTCAACTTCTGTTGCACATTGGATCGAACGTGCTTACTCGTTGGAGACCGACAGCCAGTCCTGTACTTCTACGGGCCCAGGATCCGAGCTTTGAGGAGAGGGAACTGTTACACGTCCGTGGCAACATAAGGTACGTTGGACTCAAGTGAGGCCCTCAGTTCACTGCAACTTCTACGATCCAGCGGTGTGCAGCAAACCTGACTTCAGCTACTTCGACACTGGAGTCTGCTATCTGGTGCGAATTCAATGATCTAGAAAGAGCAAGAAGGCATCCTTGCATACTAGGGTACCACTTAGGAGTCAGAGGGCCCTTTTCCTATACTGCCTCTGACATTTCTTCAAAGACCAAGTCCCCGCAATCTGCCATCATAATCCCTTTTTTACTGTCATCTCAAATGACAGATCGGGATATGATCACTGCATTATCACAGTGGAAGAAGTCGGTCATTTCTCGCGCCTGGAAATTCAAGAAACACCTCACAACGAGTTTTCATTGAGGTCTCTGAATAACTTGCTAATGGCAGGGGTAACTCCGAGTGATCCACTCTGAAGTATCGCGCCTTTGTGCTTGGGCCAGCTTGGACTGCCGGCCAATGTCTTCCCTCATATGTATTCAACAAATCCACTTCCAGCTTCTCTCATTGCCCGCAGACTCCAAAGCACGAACTGCCAGCCACCGTCTCCCTTTTATGCATCCTCAACTTCACTCCCAGCTTCTCTCATTGCCTACAGACAGACAAAGTATCCGCATCCGTCTATGCAGGAGACCAGCCGGGGGGGTTCCATTGTTGGCGACCGCTTGAGGGGCAGGATTGTCTTGGGGGGCTTAGATCGCAGGCAAGGCTTCAGGCAATTGAGGAAAGCCTGTTCGAAGCCAAGCGGGGATCGCGTAAGGAGCAGGATTGACATGAGGTGGATTGTTTTGAGGGGCTTGGACTGGTGGAGGTCCAGCTCCCATCAACCTGGCCATTGCTGGCGCATCTAGGTAGGCAGTTAGCTTTGCATCTGTTGCTCTGTAAGATCGTAGGGTACTCACATCGTGGGATCACAGCGATGGTGGTTAAAAGGATTTTGCCGAGTGCTAGAAAAGTGAAAATTGCGCATAGGAGCAGGTCAGACTCAGCGCGATGGCCTAAGGTCGCCGGGACGATTGCGAAGCCGAAACTTGCGAGACTAACGGCCTCCTGGAACAATACGAGTATGCCATTTGGACGCAGAAAGCGGGGATAGCCATGCATCCTCTGCCATTCGAGGTCGAGTATGTTTGCTGCTAGACATATGGCGATATAGGTCGTCCTTTGCGTGGTTGCTGGCAGAGTGGTGAGGACGATGATGGACTGCTTTAACAACGCCAAGGAAAGAAGCATGACATTGGGGATGATCGATTGCAGATGTCGGGAGGCATAGAGGACAGGAAAGAGTAGCGAAAGCAAAACCCAGTCCATGAGATTCGCACCGACGAGAGACTTTGCATAGACAAGGCACGGGATGACAACGGAAATGGGGAAGATCCCTATTCTAAGTTCCCCGACCTCCATACTGCCGAAAGCGAAGTAGAGATGGCGATGGGTTGGGTGGCGGTGAGCTGGATGGTGACGGGACACGGGTTTGATGTTGATGAGTTGGATGGTGACGGATGGGATGGTGACGGATGGGATGGTGACGGATTGGATGGTGACGGATTGGATGGATGGTGATGGGTTTGATGCTGATGAGCTGAATGTGAATTGGATTTGCGATGAGTTGGCTGATGATGAGCTGAACGGTGTTTATTGAATGGTAATGAGTTGGGTACATTGTGGTGAAGAAGAGGTGGAGGAAAAGGTGAAGCTGGAGAGTATATCTAGGTGAAGCACGAGGGGTCAACAGAGAAAGAGTTGGAGGGCGGAAGGCGCGACCAGTGTGGTCAAGGCTAGAGCCATGCCTTCCCAGACACCTCTGAAACTGAGGCGCTCCTGTACATGCAGCCGCGGATCGTGGTAAAGCTGGAGGCAGGAAGGCCATGCGGTGCTTTCTCTTCGCCGTTGTCCCGAGAGAGAAGGGGCGGGAACAGAATGAAGAGAAGGAGCTCTTTGCGGAATGCGAGGTGCCGCTAGGAGTGCAGGCAAGCTGTCAGGGCACATGAGAATCGAGAAGGAATGAGTGTGAGGCTGTTTGAAGCTCCTGAAAGCTGTTTGAGAGAGCATGTGTCGAGGTTAGTGGATCTGCGTGGGGAGCTGGCGTAGGTACAGTTATGTGACAAAAATCTGAAGTTGAACGCCTTTCAATGATTAGGAGTATCTCTGATGACGAGGAATATCCCCAGCGAATACGAATATCCGCAGTAAATGAAAATATCCTCAAAGACTAGGAATATCCCTAATAATTGAAAATATTCTCTAGGATTGGTCGATCTCATGAACCAAGAATACACCCGAGGACAAGGAATATCCTTGCTAATAAAGGGAATATCCCGAACGAAGCATTAGGAGTATCCCGAAGGATTAGGAAATCCCAAACTGAAAACAGAAGTGAATCCTAACCGTTACCACCAGTCCACTACCACACATGGTTTCCATGCAGAAAACGGGTGCAGACTTTTGTCGTCCCACTGTGAGGCTAGAGTGCGTGGGTGGTCCTTTCTGCCAGCACGACAATCAAGAATCTCCAGGATACCTTCAAGAGACGTGTTGGACTTGTTCATCTACCAGACCGATGCCTTTAGAGCACGTGGCTTGATTTATCAGTGTGTGGTATAATGGCAAGCCGCAAGCAAGCTAGCTACCACTGAGATATGACGAGCCACTAATAGATTCCACAATGGCTGGAGAATGAGCTCCAAGTCTGCTCTATACCTCAACCTCAATAGTGCCGTCATATACTGCTTGCAATGTCGCGTCTGCTTGAGTGGAGGTATATAGCATTAAAAGAGCACAACCAGTCCACGACCTGCCAAGCTAGACTGACCGAGAAAAGTCAAACCAGGGCTGGCACTTCTAAGCAGCAATGTCGGTTCCAAGATGTTCACACCTCCGTACTTGGATTCGTATCGCTCGAATCATCATAGCAAGTCCATGAAACTTGGAAGGGGCGACGGAAGTTACTCCTTTGAACTGTGACCGAACAATCCTGTGGTCTATCACATGGAAAGCAGAGTTCTCCGTGCTGTCCTGTGTTTTTGCAAGCATGAAAACGGCAGATAGAGAAGGAGTGAGGAGAAGACATAGAGACTATGGGAACTCTCGAACTCATTATTAGATGTTCCCACGAAGATTCACAATTACTCAAATGTCAGGCGTGGGAGAACGTACCACCGCTTTGAGATCCATCACACTTGCCTGCCAGTTCTTTCCGCCCGCACTGTCCTTTACAGCGGTTTGGTGGCCTAACAACCAACTTTCACCACTACTGTTTGCACCTTCCGGTCCTTCAAGCCGGGAAATCCACAGAGCAGCATGGCACCTGCCTTCCTGTCTGACAAAGCGGGTGGGCAAAGCCACTATCCGCAGCCTCAACTTCTGCAGCCTCAACTTCTACAGCCACAGCTTTCACGATCCAGGGCTCTTGATCCACCCTCCGCCATCTTCAGCTGTCTGAAACCCATCTTCTGCGTTTTTCCTCTTCCACACTCTATCTGAAAAATTTCCCCTCAGCAAAGATGGCCTACCGAAAGCTGCCACCAAAGATGGATGAAAACATGAAGCCTCAAGGTCCACCAAAAATGGCCGAAAACAACAACCTCCAAGGCCCAGTCCGCCGCGTCACGCGCAGTCAAAGTTTGTCAAAGTACGCAACCACCCAGCAAATCCAGCCTCAGCAGCCGGTCATCTACATCAACGGCCGCATCCGCTCAATCACCCCCCTAGCTCTGCTCCGGCCCGATAACAGCTTCAAGTCAGTCTCGCTTCGGCTTTCATCGCATCAACTCACCAAAACACCATGAAATGCTAACCACCTACCTCTTCAGACCCACCGTCATGGGCCCTCCACCCGCCCCGCACAAACCCGACTGGCTGTCCAGCTGGATTCAGTACGTCTTGCCCCGGCCCTTCTCCCCTCGGCCCTCTTCCTCAGCCCTCCACAATTGGGACCCCAAAACCACTGCTGCGTCAACACCATGAAATGAAATCTACCCGCTCACAACATCCCAGATCCTCCGGAGCTCTCCTCACCATCTCCGGACAGGGCGCTCATGTCTCCATGTCCGAGCTACGCGACATGCCCGCCACCGTCGCCGCAGCCATCATGTCAACCCATTACCATTCGACCACCCTCTCATCTCCGGGCAAAAAGTACCACTTCGAGCGTGGCATGCCCGGCAGGCTCAGATACGACAACGACCTTTCCTTGCATATTTCCGAGCATAAATCCACTGTGGCAACCCTCGCCCGCCCATCCCCACGCGGCAAGCAGCTCAACATACTGCGCAAGCTCCCCGAAGACGTCCGCAATCACATTTATTTCGAGATATTCTCTGCCCAACGCCAGGATCCCATCTACTCCCTCGGTGCCATCAATCTGATCGAGGTCCACGACCGCGTTTATCGCGAGATCTTTGCCCAGCGCCAGGATCCCATCTCTTCCGTCGCTGCCTTCAATCCGATCACCTCATCGTCACTGGCACTTGTCATCCCGCCCGCATCAAACTACCCTGCACAAACCGCCCGCCGAGACTTTACCGCTTTCCTCCGTGCTATCGCTGACGACAAGTTGATCTTCGAGGAGTTGTTGCTGTTCCGTTTCATCGAGTCCCAGAAGATGCGACATGTCTTGTTGAAGCAGATCGAGCAGGGTTTTTGGGATTGGCATCCGACAAGACAACCCAACTACCCATTGCTTGATTTGGTCACTTGCGGGATGCACGTTATGTGAATGAGGCTAGTGAGGCTCGATATGGTCCTGCTGCACGTGAAGTTTGGTGTATTGCCCCGTACGATCCTGCTCCCGGTCCCGAGAACATCGGCCGGCCGCGGCAGACTTCGTTGAAGGATGTTGCTGTCTTTGCCATTTGGCGTTGGTATGAAGTAGGAAAGCTTGCGCCCCGTTCGTTGGTTCAACCTGATTGTATAGGGTACTTGAAAGTTAGACTGGCTTATCATGAGGAAATTCGTGTATCTGGGTACTATTCACAGCGTTTCGTTAGTATGAACTGTCAATAGAAATATATGGTCTCTTCGCTACTTCTCTCCCACTTCCCTCTCTGCCTTTCCTCACGATGAAAACTTGTCTTCTTCCTCAGTTTAGCTGTTGTTCATTGGTGTATGAAGTCTCCGCCTGTAACGGATGTGAGAACGTCCCGAGGATCCTTGAGGTTGACCCAACGTCTAGACTCCAGTCGTAGAATCGCAAAGTCGCGAGGATAATAACATGAGATGCGGCTCGCCATAAACAGTCAGAATTGCCAAGTAGGCGTGTCGATGTGATGATCCATGGGAGAACGTCCATCAAGGAATCCCATCACAATCAAGTCTGGGAACGAAGGAAACTCCGGTAGCTAGGGGGCAAGCATCACAAACGCATCGAGGTGCTTCCTTGAGCACACAGATGGTGCGATCCAACTCATCCAGGATGACAGCGCAGCACCATCTCAAATATCATGACATGGAAAAGACGGGGATGATACGGTCTTGCTAAATCGTGTTACGTGTTTCGATTCCATGTCGAGGTGAATGCCTACACGCCTTACTAGTTGAGCGTTGGCTCGTTTCATAAAATATGGAAAAAAATCAAAGTCCCTGCCAACCAACGCCTTTTCGCGAATATTTTCCCCGTCACCTACGTATCCCTTCCTCCTTAAGCAGCAGCAGCCACCAGGTTTGATGCTGGCTGGGCAGGCTGAACCTGAGCCGGTGCAACACCGACGCGCTCCTTTGCCAAGATATCCACGAGCAAGGGGCTAGGCCTGTTGTCCTTGGCTGGCGTGAAGACGGCTTGGTTCTTCTTGTAGCGAGCAACGTTCTCAAGGTACATGTCAAACAAGTACGAGGAGTCCATTGGGCCACCCTTGGCTTCGGGGTGGAACTGAGTCGAGAAGATGGGGCGAGTCTTGTGGATCATGCCTGGTTTTTGTTAGTTGAAGGTCGCGTTGGGTTTTGGAGTATCAAAAGTCAGGGGTTAAGCGGAAGTGTCATATTCAGTAATGCAGCAGGAGTCAAGCAGAAGCCAAACTCACCCTCGTTAGATCCGTCGTTCAGGTTGACAAAGTATTCCTTGAAGTCAGAAGGAAGCGTGGTCATGTCTACAGCGTATCCGTGGTTCTGGCTGGTGATGTGACATTGTCCAGTAGTCAAGTCCAGAGCTGGGATGTTGTGTGCTCGGTTTCCGTACTTGAGCTTGATCGTGCGAGCACCAGAAGCAAGGGCAAGCAGCTGGTGTCCCAAGCAAATACCCATCATTGGAACCTGGGAGGATTCCATCAATCGGCTGAGATGGTAGACAGTCTCCTGGCAATGAGTTGGGTCACCGGGGCCGTTGGTGATGAACACTCCGTCGAAGTGATGGGCGACCTTGTGGATGGGGTAGTTGTAAGGGAAGACGGTGACACTGGCGCCACGTCCTACCAAGCTTCGCAGAATGTTCTCCTTGACACCACAATCGATGACTGCCACATGCATGTCGCCGTTTTGGGAGCTGACGTGGAAAGGAGCCTTGGTGCTGACTTGCTTGACCAAGTTGATTTGTTCGGGGTCGACGAAAGCCTCATCCTGGTCTGCATCGTATTCCTCACCAATGGTGATTCGTGCGAGGGAAGAACCCTGTTCACGGAGGTAGGTGACAATGGCTCGAGTGTCGACTCCAGAGATGGCAGGGACACCTTCACGGGCACACCAGTCACTCAGGCTTTCCACAGCGGTCCAGTGGCTGTATTTCTCAGCAAAGTCTGCCACGACAATTCCAACGCACTGGATGTTGGGGGACTCGAAGTATTTTAGGAGGCCGTGCTCATCTCGGGCGTTTGATGGGACACCGTAGTTACCAATGAGGGGTTGGGTGAATACGAGGATTTGGCCACGGTAGGAGGGGTCTGTCATCGACTCGGGGTATCCGACGAGGGAAGTCGTGAAGACTGCTTCTCCGGAGATGTTGGATTTGGCTCCGAAAGATCTACCGTGGAAGACTGGTCCGTCCTGGGGTCAAGTTAGTGACTCACTCGCAAACAGCAGGAATTCGCAGGAATTCGCGAGAATCCATACCCTGATCGTAAAGGTAGCCCGGTCATGAGAGACGGGGGTAGCTCGAACGGGGGAAGCTGGCATAGCACGTCCGACGCTGCCTTCGACAGTGGCTAAGAAGCGGGTCTGTTGGGCGAATTGGTACTTGACAAAGGTCGACTTGACAGCGAAACCAGAAGGCTTGAAAGCCGACGGCTTCACAAATCGAGTGAACATTCTGGTGTGTAGTGTTGAGGTAAAGCTGGAATCGGTTTAGAGGCCGGATTCAGTTTACAGATGCCTTCCAGATGTGATCTAGATGGTGGTCAGTATGTGTGCCGGCGGTGAGCTTCGAGAGCTGGTTATGACTCGTACCTGAAAGATAGTCCTACAGATGAAAGGTTAGCAGTTGCTTCAGACACGATGCTGCTGGATTGATTGAAGGCATAGAGAGGCGTAGGAGAAGCGCAGAGTGAGGCGAAAGGCCAGTCTTTCAAGGCGTGACTCGCCATGGCTCAGGGTTGAGACCTTGGTTGAGATGTTGGTGGAGAGTGGGTAGTGAGATAAGGAATTCTGGACGAGATTGCATACCTGAGAAGTGAAAACGGAAGGGCGCAAACTCATATGCGCGACGGTGGTTCTGATCAGCTGGAGACGAGGTTGGAGTGAAGCTGCAGAGGTCGAAGTTCTTAAGCCGGTTCAGGGGGCGAAGTGTGGAGTGGAGTTGGGAGTGAGGTGTTGTGCAGCTGCGGGAGGAAGAAAGAATGGAGTTTTGGTGCAGTGGAGAAAGTTTGGCGCGCGCGGGTGGAGAGAATTTGACGTGCGGCCACGCCGGAGCGGCTTAGTTTTTCGGCCTGTCACCGAGTCACCGACCTGTCAATTACCGCCGTCATGGCCATCTCCCGACACTGTCATTGGCTGCATTTGCTGAGTTGATTGACTCTGACAATTGCATATGACATGAGCTATTCACGACGCTGACTTTGGAAACTGCACCCTGAAAAATCGAATTATCGAAAACACGGTGGCGGCTGGCTTCATCAATTTTGTGCGCATTATTTGTAACAATGCAGTCTTCTCTGACCTTCATGCTCTCCAATTTCCCTCTGCGCAGCATTTCTGGGAACTGACAGCGCGATGGATTATTGACGACTGAAAGCGGAAAAGCACACATTGAAGCTCTGACTTGGAGCTCTGTCATCAGCAGCCTCCGATTATCGCTGAACGCCGACCCCACCAATTTATCTAAAAGATCTCAAGCCTCGTTTTTACTGCAGGAGGGAAGACTCTTTTTTACCATCCCTGTGTGCGCCGAAAGACTGACCCCACGCGTCATCCAGATGGCCAAAATCCCAGGGACTTTGGTCAAAGTTTGACTGCCTGCATATCGAGGGGAGTCTACAGAAGTATAATTCCAGATGACATGCAATTTTTGCCCATGATTTCATCATTCAGCTTGAGCAAATCTGCTATCTCAGGGTCCCAGCCGGCCTGGTCTGTCGACCGCCTCTCTCACCCTCTTTGTTTCTCGAGGGGGCCGCTCGCGATGACAATTCTTCTGTACTCACCTTGGCCCTAGACCTTCAAGCAGATGGGGATCATGAGATTCCTATTTCTCATAATTGAGAGATTTCTCAGTGACTAAGAATCCCCAGTGATCAAGAACATTCCAAGAGTTTGGACTCGGGGAGTATTGGGGTTTTCCAGTTATCGAGAGTATTTCTAGTGATTGGAGACGCTCTCAAGTCTTGGCCGACGCTCTGAGCACACAAGACTTGTCATCGCGAGGGCGAGTAGGAGAGGGTTGCCCAAAGACCATGACCCCAAGCTTCTCGTGGTAAGACCTCATGATCTGAGAAAGACGGGACCGCCAGGGAAAAGGCCTCAAGACCAGACACACTTTGCCATCAGAGTAACATCTCACGACCGGAGAACGCTTGTCAACTCCCTGGCCTCTGGCGTCCTCTCGATGCCCGTCGCATCCAAAGAACAGTCAACAGCATTTCTCCAGTTGTCTGCATGTATCCTTCCACATCCTCGACCGCTGTCCAACCAACCTGAATCGAGGCAATCAAAATGACTGCATGCACGTTCACTCGCTTTGTCGTCTACACTTCTGCCGGCGTTTTGCGAGTCGCAGCAAACGTCGAGGCTCAGGATAGGCTCAGGATGATATAACGTGGTGCTTCATTGGGTGTGTGAATATACAATGACGGCATCGCTATGCTCATATCGCTCCCAGCTCTTTCAACTTGGAGATCATGCCGTCCACGTCCTCTACCTTTCCTCCTCCCTTTCTCGGTGGTGGTTCTGAGAAGGAGTCAGTGGGAGGTTCTGCATTCAGGGGAACAGTACGAAAGTCTGGTTCCAGGGGCGAGAGTAGGTCTGAATTGCAGGGATTGTTCGGCTTCGATGAATCGCGCCGCTTCTGGGATCGTTCTGACTTCAGGGACCATTTTGCTTCTTCTGCTTCCATGGATTGCTCGGCACCCAAAAATGATCTGGCTTCAGGGGACATAGTACTCACCGACAACCTTCAGTGTCTTCAATCGCTTCTTGTCATCAACACCAAAGTCTGACAGCTTCATCTTCTCCAGCTTCTTCTTCTTTGCCTTCATGATATTCGGCAGACTTGCATACCTCGGCTCATTCAATCTCAGATCTGTGGTGATGATCATTGGCAACTTTGCCTTGAGTGTTTCCACGCCTCCATCGACCTCTCGAGTGACTGTGACCGAGTCGCCCTCACCGAATTCGACCTTGCTCGCCGAAGTAGCCTGTGGCCAATTCAGTAATCCAGCCAGCATCTGCCCCGTCTGATTTGCGTCGTCATCGATACTCTGCTTGCCCAAGAATACCAGGTTTCGGTTTTCCTTTTCAACTACAGCTTTCAAGAGCTTGGCGACGCTCAGGGGTTCCAGCTCTTCGCCGTCCTTGATCTCAACATGTATGCTTCGGTCTGCGCCCATGGCCATGGCAGTTCGCAGGATATCTTGTGCTTTTGGCGGGCCGGCAGAAATGGCAAGGATGTCTTCGACGCCGCCGGGAGCCGACTTCTTCTCGCGGATGCGTACGGATTCTTCGATGGAGAGTTCGTCGAAGGGGTTCATGCTGTGCTTGACTCCGGCAGTCTCGACGGCCGTTTGGGCCTTGTTGACTCGGGGTTTGACCTGGATGGTTAGTTGGATCGGCGCATCTTGTAAGAGGGGACGTACAGCATAGTCGATGACCCTCTTTACGGGCACGAGAATCCTTAATGCAGACATGTTTGGTGGTGATGAGCTGTGTCGCAGGGGAGGGTGGAAAGCTCTCCCCGCAATTCCAGCCATTGCCGAGATCGGCACGTGATTAGCCGGAGAAAGCCCGAGCCGGCGAGTCTGTATCGTCACCTCCGTGCAGTCGTGCACATGTTCGTCCATCTTTCACGACCGCAACCTTTCTGATTTTCTACTGTCGCTTCCAAGTGCTGGCTTGGCCTGGCGATTGAATCCGTTCCGTGGTCTGTTCGTCGTTATGAAGAGAATCGCCGTTGCTCTGAGCATGAGCGCCGCCATTTGCTTGTGGGACTTTCCGACAGTATGCCTCTGCAAGATCTCCCACTCGAGCATGGCCAATTGAAGGATCAGCAGGTTCTGCACTACTTCGCGTATCCCGGTTCTTATTGATTTCTTGGAAGGTCTCCCATCTTTTGAAAGTTTCCAGCGCGGGTTACTCTCCGAATCCCGCAGACGGTGAAGGGAGCGACGCCATGATCGACGAATCTTACAAGTGTCCAGAGGAGTCAAAATGGAGCTCAAGGAACTGGCGGACCTGCTTAAGTTCACCAAGTCCCAGCTGGCAGGGTAGGATAATACGACAATTGAGTCCCTACCGTTCCGGCTTCCTTCTCTTCCTCGCCTGCCAGTGAAGCCTCGGGGGTTGAGTTGAAGGGGCTGACCCTTCGAGAGCATAAGAACAATTGGAAGCAGTTGTTCCGCAACCTTTCACTTCATTCTCCATCCCAGTCCATTGGGCAACAAGCCTCCAAAATTCCCAAACTTCTGGCTCGCGGGATTCGGCAGATCGACCCTAGATCGAGCCGCCGTCTAGCCGTCTGAGGTGTCATCGAAGACAGATGGCTTGAGACACTAGCTTCCTGACTCTTGAGTCTAATTCAACACCGTTGATCAAAGAAAAATGCCTCTCTTCCT
The DNA here is from genome assembly GCA_037179335.1 of Cyclaneusma minus. NCBI lineage: Eukaryota > Fungi > Ascomycota > Leotiomycetes > Marthamycetales > Marthamycetaceae > Cyclaneusma > Cyclaneusma minus. Next base: position 1,387,084 of record JAKZHN010000011.1, read on the forward strand.
ACTGTCAAAATCCGTCTTACTTGTACCGCTCTGCCACTGATTTGTCCATGTCCCGCATTCTCTGCGCCTTCGTCTTCTGCATTGGCTGCCGTTTCCTTCCCCGCGTTCCTACTTCGCCCCATAAATCTCCTGTTGATCTTCTTCAAGCTCATGAAGCCCCTTTAACCTGAAATCTGATCCATTTACGACTTTTTCCTGATCCTACCAATTGACAACTGAGCCATTTGCAGCATGTCTCCCCGCTCGGATGAGGAGACGCCGCTGTTGCAGAATGGGGATACAGCACATGCAAATGGGGATTCAGATCACGCAAATGGCAATGGCGACAAACAAGTATGTACACTGTCGACTTGCCGTGGCTGCGGCTGATCTCTAGAAGCTCGTGGAACTGGATGAAGGGGATAGTGAACATCCTCGATCGTGGAGCAATCGTCGAAAGCTGGCCAATCTTGGGATCATGGCCTTGATGTCTAGTGAGTAACATTCATGTGTCTACTGGACCTCTGATGTGCTTGACCTGTGGTTAGACTGAAGTGTCATGTGCTTGACTGACTTTCCCAGTCCTCGGTCCACTGTCGAGCAGTGTTCTTGGTCCTGTAATTACAAAGATTGAGGCTTCACTCGACGCCTCTGAAACTCAGATCGTGGCATGCAAAACCGGCTTCATCTGCATGCTTGGAATTGGTCCACTTATTCTGGCACCTCTGTCGGAAATTTTCGGCAGGAAGAAGCTGTATCTCATCTGTTTCTCCATCTTTACTCTTCTCCAGATCCCGACCGCCTTGGCCCCGAATGTTGGGTCGCTGATCGCTGTGCGGACAGTCACCGGTTTCTTTGGAAGTATCAGCATTGCAAACGGCGGTGGAACTATCTCGGACATGTACAAGCCAGAACAGCGTGCTGGTATTTTCGGCTGGTATCTCCTTGGCCCTCTTCTCGGTCCTACACTTGGTCCGTTGATGGCCGGTATAATCATGTCGAAGCTTGAGTGGCGGTGGATCTTCTGGGTTCTTGCCATTATCTGCTGTGAATGTCGGCCTGGGGTTTTTGTTTCTGAAGGAGACATATGTGCCGGTGTTGCTCGCACAGAAGAAGGCTGCCCTCGAGAAGGAGAGTGGGAAGGAGTATTATTTCGAAGGCGAGGAAGATCTTGATCTCCTCGGGAAGCTGCGGGCTGCCATTATAAGCCCACTTCGCATTCTTTTCACCCAGCCGGTTGTCCTCACCATGGCTTCATACCAGGCGCTCAGTTTTGCGACGACATACTCCCTGTATACTCAGTTCGAGGCTCTCTTTGGTTCTGATTCCGAGTATGGTCTCAGTACCTTGCAGGTCGGGTTGATATATCTGTTCCCCGGGGTCGGGTTTCTCGTGGCCGTTTGGTTCATTGTTCCCAAGATTGATACTGTCTACAACCGGTTGTCTGAGAAGCACGGCTCGTCGCAGCCCGAGTATCGACTGCCGCTCGCAAACATCGGGGCTGCTCTCATTCCGATCAGCCTGTTCTGGTTTGCTTGGACTGTTCAGTTTCATGCTCACTGGTTTGTGGCGCTTCTGTCGACGTTTTTCTATGGTATTGGGCAGGTGGCGATTCTCAACACCACGCAGAACTACTACATTGATGCGTTTGAGAAGTATGCTGCGAGTGCTATAGCTGCTGGAGCGTTGTTTCGGAGCTTGTGTGGTGGGATTGTGCCGCTGCTGACGCCGGCTTTGCTGGAAAAGCTTGGAGTTGGGTGGAGCGTGAGTGTGTTTGGGTTCTTGGGTGTGCTGTTGGCGCCGAGTCCCGTGCTGTTCTATTTCTACGGAGAAGGGCTGAGGGATCAGTTCAAGATTGAGCTGTGATCTGGGTTGCTTCATCTGTACATTGTTATAAACAGTATCAGCTCTGAGGGCACCATAGGTCGAACCATCGAATTTCAGCCCAAAATCCGCGAAGCGGACTGAGCCTGGAGGGCGAAAGTCCTAACAGAAAGTTGATTTCCATGCCCAAGTCGTGAAATCATTGCAGGCACCATAGGCCGGAGCTAGAATTGTGGTCCCGAATCCTCGAAGTGGATTGACTCATGAACCTGAATGGCGAAACATTCTCTCTAAAGACAGGATCCTTCCATGTTCCAAACCATAGCAGCCGTAAGCGAATCGTGAATCGAAGCAGTGGATTACATTCTTGAGTCTCAACGCGGAGCTCTAAAGCACGAATCACCGCGGAAAATGAAGGAATGGCCCGCTGCTTAATCAATGATTTCTAGTGGGAGATTTTTTTTTGGATGCGGTTTACAGTCCCTAGATAATTAGAAATATTCTTATTGTGACCTCGCTTTGATATGCTGTCGATGAAACCCGCTGTCAACGGAACCTGCTAAAAATGATTTGTGAAAAGGCTGCTATCATTGAAAGCTTAGCGACTACGACGACAAATCAAACTATTTTTTATTAATATTGGCTATATATAGGGTATTGTCTGTCTTGATAATCTCAACTGCAGAATAATCTTTTGCCCGTTTGACATGGGAAAGCGGGACCTGAATGTGGAAGTTTCATGGGATTCGTCAAAATATTGCGGGAAGAAAGTGGCGAACTAGTGAAGTACTGAGAATGGGATTCATTTATTTGCCGATGAAACCTGGAACATCAAGTCTACACTTCTCGAGTGATGCTTCGATTTTGACATAGATTTCGCTTTCTCAGTGAGTTAGCAAGCAGCCAGCGCAGCGACCGGGGGGTTCTGGGGGGCTTGGCCCCCGAAAGCAATCGAACAATCCCTAGCCTTTGTTCCGAATTTCAAACATAATGGGTAGTCTGAATACATGGAAGGTCTGGAGTTGTAACAAGCGCCACGCTCATTAAAAGTAATACGGGTTATGGAGAGTTTACATCCCGATGGAGGTGGAATGCCAAAGCTGGAAATTGATTCAGCTATCGCCCACCTTAATCCTCCAGGTTTCTAAGGGGTCACAGTAATGGCGAAGTTTCCAGTGAACTTCATTTGATGAAACATGATGTGCAAGTGCTTGGGTAATGGACAAGAAGCTAAGTAGCGCATTGGAGGTTGATGGGTTGGGAATACACGCTATGTTCTCAGGGGCAGAAGTGATGTAAGCCAGTATTATAATTTGTCTCTATTTATTTAAAGCATTTTTTCCGAGCAAAAGAGTAGCCGAGATAGCATCATAGAAATATAAAATCTCGACGAGTGTTTGAGGGAATTCTCGAAAGCTAGCAAACCAGGCTTTGAACTTATAGTCACTTGGATCTTGCATCAAATTTATTTATAAGGACGATTTGTGTTTTAGCTAATCTTATTATAACAGCTAATTCTGGTTCTGCTCATTTCAAGCAATCTAGACTTCTTGGACCTTATAAAAATCTAAGCAAATCGTCTTTTATTAATGAGTGTGGCATCTGAAACTTATTCACAAGACCAAGCAAATCAAGTTAAATCATTTGCTATACTTGGATAATATACAAATAATGGTCGATTGGGAATACGAAGGCTTTGCTATCAACCAGAAAGCTGTATCGAGAACCAATAACAAATAGTGGTTTTCTGGTCCGTGCCCTTTTATACAGCTCTTTATTTACAAATCGCTAATGCAAATCCCAGCTATTTCAGCTTATATCATTTGTTTACAGGCCTCCAGCCTCCGCATAATTCGGCACCAAACAGGCGTTATAGCAGACATCTTGAAACTTTTCCAACAACTAACAGCATCCAAAATTTCAAAACTCTAATTCTATTTGCCAGCCTTTCCACTTCATAAGTTCCCGCTAAAAACATATAGGAAATCCAAAAAGCACTAAAGTTTTTCGCTTTTCACGGTCAACCCCCGAAAGGCGGGTAACCGTGAAAAGGGAGCGAAAAACGTTAGTGATCAATAAATTTCCATTGGAGATTAGGGAGGAAATCGAAGTTTCCAAGTGTAACTATAAGCAGTTAGCGCCAATACGCTGCCATTACACTGCCATGGAAAAATCACGCAAATTTGCGTCCATCTTATCTCCGCTATTCAAAGCCCTAACCCGCTGCGCGGTTTTTTCAGCAACGGAAAGCAGCAGTCTCATTATTTTGGGGGTCTCCAGCGGCTCAAATGCCGGGAGATTTAGCACATTGCCACCCAAACGCCCGCCCTCGGCATAAACCCACCAATTGATTCTTCAACGACCGTACTATATAGCAAGTTTCTTATTAAACGTACTATATTTGCGGAACTCCGCATCGTCAAAATTATTGGCAGCAATAGCAATAAGCATATCAAGGCCATTGCTCCACCTAATATTTAATATTTTCATCAAGCTGCCTGCATTATTAACAATTTAAAAAAAAGGAAAACCCATAACGGCATTTATAATACGCAGGCGGCATGGTGCCCCGGCTCGACTCGCAGCTTGGGCGCCACCCTTTTCGATCAATATGCCACAATAGATAGCGAAATTATCGGCCTTTTTGGCATAATTTGTAGCGGCTCCGGATCCGAGGTGTTTGCACTATTCCAAGAGCGGAAGATTGCGTGATAAAAAAATTCCTTAAAGGCCTGGGTAGGGCTTCCCCCGGGGCGCATTGTGGCGTATAGCCCTTGAATTAAGTCGGCCAAGCCTTCGCAAACTGCCACGCTTATATCCGCCGCTTTCACCATGGTGCCACCAGGGTTGCGGCTGGCAACTCTGGCATTGGCCAGAAGGTTGACTCGGGCCGGCGGAAGCTCTGCTTCTCGCTCACGCTTTGCGACTTCCTCGGGCCCCCTTCTTTCGGCCCCCTCGCGGTCTTGTCTTGCTTCAATTTCCTCGCGTCGGTTTCGCTCCATTTCCTCTCTTTCCCTTCGTTCACGGTCTCATCTTATCAAGGCTTCCCTTTGCTGCACCGCTATAGCGGCTCGGCGTTCGAGATCAGCTTCGCGCGCGGCCCTCTTTGCTTCCCTCGCAGCATCCAAAGCCGCAATAGCCGCACGCCAGGCTGCCCATTCCGGCAATGCCTCGGCCGCAGTGCGCGCCTATGCCAATTGCTACTCGTAATTTGCTTCCCGGTCCTCGGGAGGAGCAGCATCCAGGGTGTCGAACGCGGTGTAGATGGGCTCAGCTATTAAAGCCGCCAGGGCGTTGACCTTTGCGGTGACTAGCTGTTGCATGCTAGGTCCAAAATATCAGCTTCAACAGCCTTAGACCATGGTCCCAGCTTTGCTGCAAACTTGCTGGCACAATCCGATCAGCAAGGGAAGACTTACTCTGCCATTTCGGATTTATGACACGCGTGAAATTGACCTTGTGGTAGGAAGAGATGCTGCGTGGCACTGCTTTAGGGAGTTATCACGACTAAAGGCGAAGCATAAAAGCTTTTGAGGGTTGAATTTATACGTCGAGGTCGGAGGTGAAGGAGGACAAGGAGTAAAGATACGGGTAAAGAAGGGGGGAGTGAAAGTGGAAGAGTGAACATGAATGGCGTGGAGCCCCTCTTTCCGTTTGTCCCGCGTGCATTGAATTATGAGCCGCGACTGGCGTTGGGTAAAGGTGAGGCCTAAAGGTGATTTTGAGAAAGTGAAGAAGAAAGAATCAGAGGATGAAGCTGAAAGGGTAAATCTGGGGATTTGAGCAAAATGCAGCGAGAAGGGGAGCAGAGCGACGCTTGGTGATTTGGGCAGAGCGCAGCGTGGAAAAAGGAGCGAAGCGACGTTGGGTGAGTTTCGAGCAGAGCATAACGAGAAAAAAGGGGCGGAGCAACGCTTGCGAAATTTTAAAGTATAACGTAGTATAGAAAAGGAGCGAAGCGACGATTGGAGAATTTTTGGCAAAGCGCAGCGTGGAAAAGAAAAGCGGAGCGCTTGGGATTTGGGCAAAGCGCAGCGTGAAAAAACAAAAAGCGGCGCTCAAGGGCGCGCAGCAGCGGCGGTTAGGGTTAGGGTTAGGGTTAGGGTTAGGGTTAGGGTTAGGGTTAGGGTTAGGGTTAGGGTTAGGGTTAGGGTTAGGGTTAGGGTTAGGGTTAGGGTTAGGGTTAGGGTTAGGGTTAGGGTTAGG